>JAVJAQ010005624.1:0-42885 GCA_032362365.1 Zygogramma bicolorata
TAAGAGTATTTAGCCTTTAGTTACGAGAACGTATATCGCTAGATGGCAGAGCGAGTTCGCCTGATGAAATAAATACAAACTCC
Source organism: Zygogramma bicolorata (assembly GCA_032362365.1). Taxonomy (NCBI): domain Eukaryota; kingdom Metazoa; phylum Arthropoda; class Insecta; order Coleoptera; family Chrysomelidae; genus Zygogramma; species Zygogramma bicolorata. Next base: position 84 of record JAVJAQ010005624.1, read on the forward strand.
GCCCTACTTCTAACTTGGCCACGCTCAGGCATAACAGGGCCGAATTCAGTTCACCGTCGTGCTCGTTCTTTCAAATTACATTTCAGATTCAAACCTGTTCGATATCGTATTAATCTCAAAGTTTGCACGGCAATTGCAAATTATTCGAAGATTAAGAAGCTTTTATCAAAATTGATGAATTCAAGATGCGAATGAGATTTGTGATTATGGTCCGCTTCGAATCAAAATTGCTATGAGGATTTTTCAGGGTTTGAGATTATAAATATTTTGTAAAAAATAACCAATTCAAGTTGAACGAGAATTTAATTATGGTACGATTTGATTCATAATTGCTCTGAGGTTTTCGGGGTTGGTTTAGGGTTTGAGATTATAAATATTTTGTAAAAAATAATTAATTCAAGTTGAGCAAGACTTGATTATGGTCTGATTCGATCCATAATTGGTACGTGGAGGTTTTCGTGATCAAAATTATGAATCTTTTGTTAAAATCAATGAATTCAAAATGGCGGCTTCAAGGTGTCTGACGAGTTTTGTGATTATGGACCGATTCGAATTAAAATCGATGTAGCGGTTTTTAGGTTCGAAGAAAATTATTTTTCGCTCGAAAATCAGGATTTCGAGATGGCAAACGAGTTTTGTGTTCGATTGTCGAATCATATATGAGTGGTATTTTGGGGTTGAAGGTAAATGAAATTTACATCAAATTTCAAGAATTCAAGATAGCTACGGGTTATTTTCCGATTCATGGTCGCGTTTTGTTAAGAATTGCTTTTTGGTTGTTTATGAAAATGAATGCATGAGTTTGAAATTTTTCGAAAACATGAGGAGGGTGTTTGGTTGATCAGGTGATAATTATGAATGGAAAATTGAAAAATAAAGTATCAGATTTTGCCTTTCGAGTAAGAGACCTTTCACACTATCAGTTTTCTTTATTAGTTCGAAATGACGGAAAAATTTCATCATTCATAGTCTTTGATTATAAAAAATATTTCATATAGGGCTCTTCGGGGTAAATTACCAACTGCCGGATATATTTTTGAAATCGAATGAAACAGTTGAAAATAATGATCAATAGGATCTCATCGAAAGTATCTTGAAAAGTTTCGATTTGAATGTAATTTTTTGCAGGAAAGGTTCATCGTATACATATGTATGATTCCATATAAAAGGTAAGACAAAATTAGCCAATATCAGCCATGAATAATTCAATTCAACCGATGTGAATACATTTATTGAAAATAAATGAAATTGGACAATTTTTTTCGAGATGTTTTATTCTAATATTAATCGATATTAAAAAATGCTACTTCTTTCTTTCTTATGCATTATTTCTCTGAACTCGATAATATCAGGAGCTTCCCTGATTCTCATCTCTCTAGGAAGACGCCCGTCCAGAATTTCGGGTAGAATACAATCTACGTAAAATGATTTCAGCTTTGGAAGCATTTTTGTTTCCCAGACACATACGTCTCTATGTATTCCTTCTATGCCGAAAACATTTTTGGTATATATAACAAAATCGCAATAGTTTCTTCTAGTTATATTCAGCTGCCCTTGGATTTGATAATAATAATTGTGATTTTTCTTCAACCTAGAAAAATTATTGAAATTAAAAAATATTAGAAGATCGGATTCGAATGATCAATACCTTATATCATTATCAATAATATGAAAACACCTAGTGAATATATTTTCTTCATCTTTCAATTTTCCGTTGATGGAATATAAACATTTCACTTCGATCAGTCCATCTTCTGCCACTAATCCATCGGGAGAAGCAGCAAGAAATGGATTGTTTTCGTCAATGAATAACCCACAAAGTTTTTTGATACGATGTGGATTTTGTCTGTTACTTTTGTTATTCTCAACAAAGAAGTCAAAAGCGGGCTGAAAGGGATAGGCCCTTTATCACCATTCATGCTATCTTTACATTTTGTTATTACTAGACTCTCACATGCATCGATTAGCATTGTGTTATGCACATGCTTGATAAGTAACAGTTTCCAGAAAAATGGGTGGAAGCAATCTGACACTGACCGGGCATGTGCATGGTACAAAGCTACTCGATGCATGTGAGAGTCTAGAAATTTTAAGAATTTTCTGGAATTTTCCAACCTCCATAGATGGCCTGAGAAACAGCAAAATTGAATATGAATGTGTCCAATTCCAACGCTCAAACTACCTCAAACAACAGCATCATTCAGGTCTTGGAGGGATTTTCCAGTACAGTCAGTGGTTATGACATAATGCTTGCTGCATGTACCGCAGTAAAAATGCAAGTAGGAAATTGATTCTTTCCTTGTTTCTTTCATGAATTCCATTCTTCCCATCATGCATTTATATTTATGATTCAGAACATTTTCATACTCTTTGAGTACATGGCCCAGGTTCACAATCCTTCGACCCTCCATAATATCGGTTATTGATCTATAAGATTCATCGGCTTCACATTCCATTGGTGAAAAATTTTCATATTCAATTTCCAATGCTTCATCAATTACATATTCTTGCCTGTAAGAAGTGGGGATATCAAATTGAAACTAATTCAAGTCAAAGTTTGGATTGAAAAAACAATCTCACTCACCCCTCGAGTACCCCTTCGGGCTGATGGATCTCCTGTGCAATGCGATTCTGATCTAATTTGAAATATAAACAATTATATCCAAGCAAAATAACTTCAGCAGAATACCTACGATCTTCGAAGATTTTGTAACTGACGCTTCACTGCTAACGATCGTCCAGTTCGTTTATGACGTCTAGATAGGGTATTGTAGACTTGGGCGTCGCGATTGTAAGCACACTTTTCTGGCAAAAAACTTTGAACCAAAACAAACACTATTGAAAACAGAACTGCGTGAATAACTATAAATTCTAGTCGACTAAATAAAAAGTAACTACCAACAAAGTTTCATAAACAGAATCAGAATAAAAATTATTTCCCAAATCAACAATGCACCCTCTCAAAGTTCTGGAACTCACTGTGGATATCTTGCCAATACCATGTGACAATGTTGGATACAAATCTTAGCTGAAGTGAATATTCAAATTATAATACTTCCCAATGGAAATGCCGCCAAAGGAACAGGCAAAGCCCTTACAATCACCGGATATTCGATCTCGTAAGGAAAAGTTAATGTTTCGTTTGTGGACCTTGCCGCCATTACCCATCACTGTAACGTTTTCGCTTCAAAGGGACATCAAAGATGCCGCCGCCGCCCCCCCAAAAAACCGTTTCATTTTAAAACAATTGGGAAGATATTGACAAATAAAGTATGATTTCCAACAACAATTCCCACAACTTGAAATAGAATGGTACCTAAAATCAACAATTTCTTCTGTTATCATTGAGTTGACCCGTTGAATTCTGAAATGTCCGAAAAACCATGATATTACAATCCAAAAGCTCCTATATACCGATTTTAAATGAAATCGAATCAGAAATAACAGAACTCGTCCAACATTCTACAGCCGCTATCATGGTATTTCTCAATATAATAATATCATGAAGTATTGACCCTCCATTGATGTACCAGTAAAATTTTAAGCCAACCGGAAGATATCAGATAGAAACGTGAACACGCACACATACAGACAGGTGAGTTTAAAAAAATAAACTAAAAAATAAAAATAAAAAGTATCGTCTGGTCAAAAGAACTTATAGCTCTTCCTATTCCCAGTCCGACCCTGTGCCAGCTTGCACACTGGCTTTATGATACTCTATCTCTCTTCCTCACCAGACGTGTGGGAGGAGCAACCTGAGAGGCGTGTCAATTAAAAAGAATTCATCTTCATTTCTAAATCCAAAATTGAAAGTAACAATCAGTTTTCACTGGTCGACGGCTGAACCAAACCTTTATTAAATGACTGGGATGAAATTGAATATTTCACAAATCGAAAGGAGTAATGGAAGGAAATCCAATTTGTGAAAACAACACATTCTTGTAAAATTATTAATAGAATATAATGAACATCCAGAGGAAATTCGCTTCATGGTTGCCAGTGAGTAAACACGTTTGTCGTGAGCTCTGTGTTCAAAGCCGAATAAAGTGGTTAAATCGTGTTACAAAAATACGAGTTTTCTACGACCCATCAATTATCTAGTTCTGTACCTTAACTAAAAAAAATATGGTTGTCACACGAGAAATTAGTGATGAAATCAAAAATTCTGTGAGTAAAGGCATTCAATCCATTTTAAAAGACGCCGATTTTATCGATCGTATCGTACAAAAAGTATCCGAGAGCGTGACAAAAAATTTGGGCTCTAGGATCGCCGACCTAGAAAAAAAGGTAAACAAGCTGAACGAGAAATACGAAATCAATAGTACAGTTATCAAAAAGCTGGAAGAGGGCATTGATTTTCTCCAAACTGAGAATGAAGATCTTCTGAATAAGTGTGATGGTCTCGATCAAAAAGCCAGGTTAAATAACTTGAGACTCTTCAAAGTAAAAGAAGACCAAGAGGAAAATTTATCAGATGTAATCGCTAAGATTTTTGAATCGAATTTGGCTGTGAAAATCCGTCGGGAAGACATAATTATGTGTACCAGAATTGGAAAAAAACTAACTGATCGACCGAGGAGTATTTTACTGACTCTAGCACATTGGAATATGAAGCAAGATATCTACAACAAAAAAAAGATGTTGAAGGGCACGGGAATAGTCATGAAAGAGGATCTCACTGAAAGAAGAATGAAACTCATGGAAGCAGCTATTGAAAAAACATCTCTGAATTCTGTATGGTCATATAATGGTGTAATTTACGTCTCCAAGGATAATAAAAAATTCTCTGTTAGATCAACTAAAGATTTAGCTAAGTTATGATCGAGTTTGTACCACTTTTTTCACTTTCATTACCATTTTTTTTCTCAAATGAACCAGGCTCAGCAAGTTTACCATAACTTTCCACCTAGGCGACATATATTTCAATTTGATTTATTTTTTTTTTCTTTTATTTCATCTTTACTGAATTTTGTGACTGTACTGATAAGTTATAGCTGAATATTAAATCACTGTATTGAGTGCTAACAGTTTTCTTGAGTTGGTCAAAACAGGTATAAATCACCGTAACTTTACTGTACTATTTTTCTTTTTTTTTCTTCACGTTCGCCCAATGAACGGAATGAAAATAGCTCATCTGAATATCCGATCTATATTTACAGGATTTCAGGAATTCAGGGAGATTGTTATTGATAACGATATCGATGTCATGTTATTGTCTGAGACATGGTTGGGCTCAGATCATGAATCTGATAAGATAAAAATTCCTGGATATACTTTTTTTCGTAAGGATAGAGCCGGCAGGGGTGGAGGAGTTGGAGCATATGTAAAAGGGTCGGTGAGTTGTGAAATTCTGAGAATTGATATGATTATGAAGAGTTCTGTTGAATTTCTCTTATTGAAAACCAAAATGAAGGATAAACATTGTATAATTGGCGTTTTTTATAGGCCACCTAATGCTATGATAGGTGATGTAATTGATGACATGGACAATATATTGTCTATGACGGTGCACACTGTGGACTGGATGGCTTGTTTAGGAGATTTCAATGTGAATTGCTTCAATTTAGATAATACCTTAATACATTGCTTTGAATCATTTGGTTTCTCACAAATAATGAATGTTGCAACTAGATACACAAATACATCAAGTACATTACTAGATCTTATATTCGTATCAGAAACTGACATGGTAAATACATTCGGGACCTTACATGTACATGGGATCTCGGATCATGAAATGACATTTGTAGAGGTGAATTTTCCAATTAATCATAGAGAACCACAGTTCATCACTTATAGATGTTTTCGTGATTTCAGTATTTCTAATCTCCTTGATGAACTTTATAAACTTCCTTGGCACAATATCATAAATATGACAGATCTTGATAAAAAAATCGAACTTTTCAATGACTTCATCCTCTCCGCTTTCAATAAAAATGCTCCTGTTGTTCAAAGAAGAGTTACCAAAAAATCAGCACCCTGGCTCACTGAAAACCTTAGAATGTTAAAAAAAGAAAGAGATAGGGCACTGCATAAGTTCAAAAGAACTAATAGTAAAATAGATTTCGAAAATTACAAGGAGCTAAGAAACTATACTCTTTCTGTAACTAGATGTGAGAAAAAAGCTTACCTGAATCAAGTGTTCCAAATGAAAGATTCTAAAACCTCTTGGAAAACTCTGAAAAACCTAAGTGTATGCTCAGGCCGTAAAAGCTCTATTCCTGACTTTTTATCTAACCCTAACGATTTGAACAATTATTTCTCTACCTTTCTGCAGAACGTATCCAATATTTGTGATAATAAAATTAATTTCTACTACAATTCAGTTCATGATCCCTCAATCAAATTTTCATTTAAACTGATAACCGTCGAAGAAGTTAACACATTTTTACATAGTATCCGTACTAATGCTTTTGGAGTTGATAATATAAATGCAAAAATGTTAAAGTATTGTAGCCCTTTTATCGATCGATACATTGCCCACATAATAAATTGCTGCATTGAAAAATCTTACTTTCCAGTGCTATGGAAAACCTCTGTTGGTATACCGATCCCAAAAAAAAGTAACCCCAAGGACTTTTCTGATTTGAGAATTATTAGTCTGCTTCCTGCAATATCAAAGATTTATGAAAAATTTTTATATTCCCAAATTTATGACTATTTTACTTCAAATAACTTACTTCCTGATTGCCAGTGTGGCTTCAGACCGGGTAGAAATAGTGAAATATCTCTAGCAACCGTAACTACTGACATATTAACTGCATGTGATCAAGGCTTATCTAGCACTTTGATACTACTTGATTTTTCCAAAGCATTCGATACTATTAATCATGAGCTGCTTTGTGCTAAATTAAGATTTTATGGCTTTGATGAATCTTCAGTATTTCTCGTATGGAATTACTTTTTGAGGCGCTCTCAAAAAATATCGAATAATGGATCATATTCATCTACGCTTGACATACTTTCGGGAGTCCCCCAAGGGTCTATATTGGGACCTCTTCTTTTCATTATATACACAGCTGATATTCTAAAGAATATTCATAATTGTAAAGTGCAGGCTTTTGCTGATGATACACAGGTATATATCAGTTTTCGTACCGAAAATCTTGATATCACTGAAGATATTATAAACAATGAATTGAATAAAATAAAAGAAATATCCAATGAGCACAACTTAAAGATCAATCCTGACAAATCTAAAGTACTGTATTTTGGAAACAGATATAATAAAATTCTTTTAAAAAATAATATGACACTGAAAATTGATAATAATATACTCAAAGCTAGTGATTCCGCTAGGAATCTTGGTTTAGTTATGGATACAGATTTACGTTTCTCTCAACATATAAGTAATCTCGTCAGTAAAGCGTTCTCATCCCTCAAACTGATCTATAGTAATCGACACGTTTTAAGTATTAAAATGAAAAGAACCTTGTGTGAGAGTCTTGTTTTGAGCCATTTCAACTATTGCGATTTCATTTATGGTCCCTGTTTAACTAAAGATGATAGTAATCGGATACAAAAAGTGCAGAATAGTTGTTGCAGACTAATTTATGGAATACGTAAATATGACTCCATCTCCCATAAACTCAAAGAGTGCAACTGGCTGAACATGGAGAATAGACGTCAACTCCACTTGGGTTCATTCACACATGGACTCCTAAACAAGCCTAACCCACCAGCTCTATTGCATAAATTCATTCCACGTTCTAGTATACATTCAAAAAATGTCAGAAACAGATCTGCCCTGACCATGCCTCAGCACAAAACTGCGATATTTCAAAGATCTTTTATTTTTAACTCCATTCGAATGTACAATTTTCTTCCTGAACAATTCAAGTTATATAACATAAATAAATTCAAATATAAATTGAAGAACTATTTATTACTCACACAATGATGTAATATAGCAAATTCTGTTAATTATTTACATTTTACCTTTTAGTTGACTGCAATTATTCAGGCTAGTAAGTTTTCAATAATGTATATGTGATGGTGATTAATCTGTATAACTTATCTATGTTTACTGCGCCACTCAATTATTTTTGTAATCCACTAAGTACAGTCATTTACTAAAATTATCGTTTACCTAACTTGTGAACATTCTTTTTCAAATCGGGGTTCAAACCCCTGTTGGTTGAGTAGAATAGCTCTGAGCTAGACTTCGCCAACACTTTCATTTCATTTGTATATCATATGTCATTTAATACAATAAAGACGTTTATTATTATATTATTATTATTAAATGTGAGACAGTCGTTTAGCTAAGTAAATGATGGGCTTCAATACTGAACAGAAAACACACCAAAATATTCGTTCGTTCTGATGGTGGAATTGAACAAAAATGTCAAAAAATGAGAAAGAAAATCCTTTTCATTCATTTAATACTTGAAGAATATTTTTTTTATTATTTTTTCCTTTATGCACTCATACAACCCTTCATCAATCGTAATGAATAAATTCGTTTCTGAATTCATTTTATTCAGGGATGAAGACCCTTAATCGCGCATGACCGAATCGATATCTGTCGAAAAGTGGAGAAGCTCATCAAGCTCTCTTCTAATTAGGCTATCATCGAGGACACATTGTTTTGAGATTTGATAATTTGATAGCTAAATTTGTTTTCACGTTATCTAAATATCTTTACATTATCTTCCTTTTTCCACATAAAATTTTCATGAAGTGTTTGTTATCTTGAATGGAATATCAGGTATGTGAAAAGAGTTCCTATAATTTCTTATTTTCTGTTCAACAATTTTTGCAAATGGTGGCATTGATAGCTTCACTTAATCTTTATCTTTATTTATCTTTGTAATCCTTCAGCTTTCAAGTAATTATCGATTCCCTTAATTGATATTTTCAGGTTGTTTATCGCCAGAGGCGTATCAATTTCGTTTTCACAATTTCGTGAAACGAAAATTTCTGATTTTTAAGAATTTGACTGCGTTTTTATTTCCACAGCATTTGGCCGAATGACGAATGAAATTCTGAAAAGATCTCAATCAATTTGTTCGGAATAGAGGCTGAAAGTTGATTCCTGTTTGGAAAAAGTATATACCGAAAACGCAGTAACCCACATGGTATTCTGTACATCCAGGCTGGAGATGATTCTAGGTGAGTATTGATTCACACATTTTTTCTTTACCATAAAAATCAGTAATTGTGTGTTTTAACTCACCTCGAGTCATTTTTTTTGAGCCACAGGGTCCAGTGGGCATATTTTTCTTGAAAGTCAAAAATTTCGTTATTCCTTAAATCAGAAATTTTGTTCCTGATTTAAGTATCTAACCGTTCCTTATCTTTTCTTATCTCTTTGAAAATATCTATTTTGAGTCCTATTCAATGCACTCAAAAGTTTATCGCACTTGAAACTTGGATTACGAAAGATTTTGTGAAGTAGTATTTGAATATCTTTTTCTCGGAACTTCTTTATCACATTATCAGATATTTTGATTCCAAACAAACGAAAACAATATTTTTTTTTATGATCATTAACTTGTAGATATCAATAACCGTCATAATTCATATATTGTTAGCAGTTTCATTTATATCTTGAACACATATTATGCAACTAGCTCTAACTGTTCATAAATTCAGTAATGAATCATAGTCTCAACACATGTTGAAATATCATTTTAGAGCTTCAATTTAAGATCATAGTTGTAAGGATATCTTATATTTCACTGTTTTCCACAAATATCTTTGAATTATATAATTGAGACAATAGCTAGTTACGTCAGTCATCCAAGGTTCAAGTCTGGTGTACAACTATCTGGTTCATTTATAACTCTGCGATATCATTTTCATGATACAACAACTACGGTGAGTCCAAGCCCAGCTACTGAACTGCAAGTCCAAACCCGAGAGTCTACCAGGAATACTAGGGTGAATATAGTAGCCCGACGTCTCCCAGAAATACTAGGGTGAATATAGTAGCCCGACTTCTCCCAGGAACATCAGGGTGAATATAGTAGCCCAACGTCTTCCAGAAATATCAGGGTGAATATAGTAGCCCGAGACAAGGAAACCTGATCCAGCCACCATAAAGCAGAGAACCGCAACCCATACAACCAGAGTTCAATACCAGTTACCAGACGAGGTACATCAATAACTGAACAATATTCAAAATACTGATATCCAAGTTGTTTTATTATACTTTATAGTTTGTTTATTATACACCATATATAGTTGCTTTGTGTTTCATTGTTTTGTTCAACATAGAAGGAAGTTATCTTCAAAATTATCTTTATCTATATTAGGGAAGTTTGAATTTTTATCTTTTTAAATTAACAAAAAATTTCTGGCGTCCAGCCAAAATTAATTTCAAGATCCTTGCTTGACACCAACCTAAATTCGATACTGGCAAGTCAGTCCAAAGAACACCACGCCAATCTCCACTGAATTAGTCTGGCAAATCTGCAGTAACAGTTACCTTATGTAACTACGTTACATAATTTGTTATAATATCAAATAATTCTATCTACAAGAAGGTCAACACGTGTTGAGAAAAGATACAATATTGAATTTGGTCTCTTGCTGGATCTGACTGAAATTCATAGAAAAGTCAAAACTCAAAATTTACTTGAAAATTCGAAAAGATTCTGACTAAACATACGAATAATCAGGATTATATGAGCTAGATCTCGATTGATTTGACATCAGAATGTACCAACAAAATAACGAGATTTTCCAATTGATTCAAGAAAAATATGCCCACTGGACCCTGTGGCTCAAAAAAAATGACTCGAGGTGAGTTAAAACACACAACTACTGATTTTTATGGTAAAGAAAAAATGTGTGAATCAATACTCACCTAGAATCATCTCCAGCCTGGATGTACAGGATACCATGTGGGTTACTGCGTCTTCGGTATATATTTTTTCCAAACAGGAATAAACTTTCAGCCTCTATTCCGAACAAATTGATTGAGATCTTTTCAGAATTTCATTCGTCATTCGGCCAAATGCTGTGAAAATAAAAACGCAGTCAAATTCTTAAAAATCAGAAATTTTCGTTTCACGAAATTGTGAATTTAAATAACGTGAAAACAAATTTAGCGATCAAATTATCAAATCTCAAAACAATGTTGCCTCGATGATAGCCTAATTAGAAGAGAGCTTGATGAGCTTCTCCACTTTTCGACAGATATCGATTCGGTCATGCGCGATTAAGGGCCCAAAGACAACATGGCGTTTTGTTACTGAACAAAGATTCTGATGATTCAGCCATTCTCCGCTAGATGCTCTAGTATATGCATGAAATCGCTGTTATTGATTTACGAAAATGTGAAGTTTCCGCTTTCGAACGATAGATGATGGGCTCATATGAATGATAAATTTACTTATTTATAAATGATGTAACGATTATTTGTTACACTATAAACTAACAGGAACAAAAGAACACCCTGTATAAACAGATAGCCATAGATACAGTTTTTTCAATTAATCGTAATGGAGTCGTGCTATAATATATCAATCTGATGAATCGAGAGTAATAGTGGAATTTGTTAAATTATTTACTTTTATTATCGATTCAGTAAGAAATTGTAATTCCTCAAGTTTGATTAGAGTTTATGCTTTTCCGAAAATTTCATTATTATTATTTTTGTTATTAATAGATATTTTTTATGAAATTTTGCTCGAAGCTATCTGCTACCCTTTGAGTCGCCCTCTAGCATTTGAAAGTCGAGTAAGGGAAGACATTGTCAGTACCCAAAGAGACAACACAGAGCATTCAATGATCTGTATCTATAGAGTAGGGAGGGTGAGTATAGACCCACACAATGCATGTACAATGGGCCACAATATGGCCCATTGTACATGCTCCCAAGAAGTCGCCCTCCTAGGACATTGTCCATCCTGCCTTATCCAGGAAGGAGAACAGGTCACCAGGAGAAAATACACCAAATTGAAATACAGAGAAACCTGCCGTGGCATCTTTAAAAAAAACATTTTGACAATATTAGCTCCATATATATATATATATATATATATATATATATATATATATATATATATGTATTGTTTACCTTTTCAAAAATAAATCAAAATTCAAAGTGGGAGGTGATAATCATGATTATCCTACCCGCAGTAACAATATAATTTATCCAGCACATCGATTAACATTGACAGAGAAACATCCATCTTATGCCGCAATTAGATTATTCAACAAACTACCAAACGAAATCAAATGCTTAAACAGTTTCACCAAATTCAAAAAACACCTAAAGAAATTTCTAATAAATAAAGAACCATATTCACTGGAAGAATATTTCAACTAAAGTACATATCTTTCATCTTGACACTATTCCACTCCTGTATTTTATTTGTTTTGTAACATGTAAAGTATCTCTGTGAAATAAAGATTATTATTATTATCATTATTATTATTATTATTATGTTTTTGCCAGAAATTCCTTTTCTGGTTAGCTCTTTTGTGGCGATTGAGATACCAACCAGTTCTGTTTGAACCACGCTGTTTTTTTTCCATTCCCCACTTAATCCTTAGGCTAATAAGTGATCTGGAGTAAACTCCACATCCTGATCCTTCCTTGGTTTTTGAGCCGTCTGTGTATATGCGTATTGCATTTGCAGAATCCGCCTCAGTGTTCTGTTTCATTTGTATGTTTATCTGATGGCATGTCATAATGACAACGTTATCTCACTCAATTTTGATGACATTATGGGACTGAGTACCATAATGAATTCATTATGGTACTAAGTACCATAATGAATTCATTATGGTACTAAGTACCATAATGAAATTCTATAAGGAAAACATGTAATGGTTTGATCAAAAAAGTTTATTCAAATGTATTGATATAAATGCCATCAGATAAAATTTTGTATGCAATACGAATCATAAACAATCATTATGGCACACGCCGTGTTATCGGACTCGGCTACGCCTCGCCCGATAACATTCACGACTTGTACCATAATGATCGTCTTTATGATCCTTACATGAATAACTATTTAGGGTTTCAATGATAACCATTATGAGCTTATGTATAAGTACACACCTATGAAGTTCTGGTTGACCAAATTGACCAAAATTTGACTGGTCATTATCAATACTTGGTGTTCATTGAATTCGTCATCCCACTTGTCTCTTTTCCAAAAATCGACATTCATCTCGCCTGTATACCTCCCAACAACAAAGTGGGTGTGTTCCAGTACATATCTCCCAGGTTGGTCTACTAGGGCCACGGTGTTAACCAGAATGATTGTAATTTTTTCTCCTTGCAGATAAGGCCTGGCAACAATTTCATCATGAGGTGAATAAATGAACCCTACTTAATCAGTTATATTTGACTGTGGGGTTTGAGGAGCTTTTTTTTATCAGCATTTTGATCGTGATGTACATCACGATATATATTATTTATTTATAGACTCTATATATATATATATATATATATATATATATATATATATATATATATATATATATGTGTTGTTGTTGAGTTCGGGTTGAACCGCGTCTGAAGTTTTGTTCTCGACGTTTCGGCTCCGATTTTGGAGCCATTTTCAAGAGTAAATGTGACTTCACGCTGAGGTCTCAATCTGCCTACTCCTCAGGTGTTGTCACAGGGGGCAAGGGTTTGTGACTTGACGCCGGGGCCTCAATCTGCCTACTCCCCAGGTCTCGTCAAGTCACAAACCCTTGCCCCCTGTGACAACACCTGGGGAGTAGGCAGATTGAGACCTCAACGTGAAGTCACATTTACTCTTGAAAATGGCTCCAGACGCGGTTCAACCCGAACTCAACAACAACATACCACTGACCGCGGAAACCTATCCGAACACACACACACACATATATATATATATATATATATATATATATATATATATATATATATATATATATATATATATATATATATAGATGCCTGTTAAGTTGTCACCTCCGTTAAGTTGGGTAGGCGACCTGACCTCCGGGTCAAGGGGCTGTCTGACTGATATAAAATTTGTGAATATATGATGAGGGGAAAGTCCAGAATCCGTTTATCAAAAGAGGGGTAAAGATTTATTATTTTGAATTCTGGTAGGAACGGAGAAGGCGTTGTTTCCTCATCATATATAGCCATATACTTGAGATATCTTCTCCGTTGTCACCTCCTACATCGTTGCCACGTTTCGGAGGACACAACGTAGAGTAGGTCTCTAGATCATACAATATTATATAACATTTTGAGCGAACTCACATATAATCCAGTCTATGACCATTTTCGTGTGTATTCATTTCATACAGCTCCGATTTGCATGAAAATTTGGATTTAGGTTCTACTTACCCTCTATTTCAAAATCTACCCTGTGCCGAGGGTTGCTTTTTCCCTGGGGGTGGATGCCACCTCTCCTGGGGAGGGGATGAAAAATTTTTTTTTTGGAAATAAGTGCGGAAATCGATAAATTGACTACCTAAATCTAAGCAAGTATTTCTCCATGAAGTTTTTTCAGGAAGGCAATACTTTTCGACTTATTCGCGAGTGAAATTGTCGGTTTTCAGGCAAAAAAAACACGTTTTCAGATTTTTTTTTGCGAATAACTAGAAAAATGAATCGTTTTTCAGATCCTTTCAAAAACCTTCATTTTTATTTTTCATGTAAGTTCCTAGCTTCAAAATTGAGCGAGATATGCAGAGAATAATGTCGATTCCTATCTTTTCGTTGGAAAAAAATAGGAATCTCTTCCGCCCCTTTTGAAAAAAAAAACGTTGCCACTTCACATTTCACTTTATTTAATATTCTTATGATACGTTCTAAGTGTTTGACCAGTTGAAAGTAATGAGGGAAAATCATTTTCGTTGTTTAACAAAAAATCTCCTTTGCTTCAAAATAACTCAAAAAAATATTAATGACACGCAGAATTTTGTAGAGTTCAAAATTGTAGTTTTTTCTTCTGAAAATTTTGGAGTGTTATCTTTCTCTGTACGATAAAAATGAGAAAAGTACTTTGCGCGAACACACGTAAGCTTCAACTGGCCATATCTTACTCCATTTTTATCCTACAAAAAAAAACGCCCAAACTTTCAGAAAAGAAATACCTACAACTTTGTACAATATATTGCGTGTTATTTATATATTTTTATTTATTTTGTATAAAAGGCCATTTTTCTCTCTTCAAGCTCAATTTTTTTCAAACATAAGTACTTTCAACTGGTCAAACACTCAGAACGTATGGAAAGAACATAAATGAAGTTTATTGTGAAGTGGCAACAATTTTTTTCAAAGGGATGGAAGACAGGGTAAGATTTTCACAATTTTCTCCAACGAAAAAATAGGAATCGACATTATTCTCTTCATACCTCGCTTAGTTTTGATATTACGAACTTCCATGAGAAATAAAAATTGAGTCCTTTCAAAAGACTTCAAAATGGGTTCAATGAGATTTTCCCGAAAAATACATTGGTTTTTGGTCATTGTACGTAGAAACTTTTCATTTTGGCAATACCAATCATTTTTCAACGAGCAATAATTTCGTTTGTATTGGGTCTGCATAAATCATGAATACACGATTACCTTTGTAAAACCTAGAGTATTGCTCACCTCAGGTTTTTCTATTGAATGCGTATTTCTCAAGTTATTCGCAAAAAATAATCTGAAAAAAACTTCATGAAAGAAAAGCTGCTTTGAATTAGTCAATATATCGATTTCCGCACTTATTTTCGAAGAAAAATGTTTCACCCCCAAGAAGGGGTTGCATCCACCACAGGGCAGATTTTGAAATAGAGGGTAAGTAGAACCTAAATACAAATTTTTATACAAATTGGTATTGTATGGGATAATTACACAGTTTACACATTTTTACACGATCATAGACTGGAGTGATAGGTGGAATATTTGAATTAGGTTTTCGATCAATCTGTATGGTATTTTCTTAGAGTTCCAATTAGTAATATCTGAAAATAAAATTAGGATTTCAATGAAATATTGAAAAAAAAACGAAGAGTTTCTGTGTATTCGATTTCATTGCTCAGGTTAAATAATGATATCTCTAGCAGATTTCTGAAGATATCTGGAAAACTTTTCCCATTTTGAAACACGATTATTTCATTCATTTCATAATTTAAAAAACTATGACTGGCTTCTTCATTTGACGAATTGATCAGCGATGGATTCAATGTTCCTGTGGAACTGTTCTAAGATTTCACCCTCTCGATTTGAATTATAAAATATTCTTGATGAAATAACATAGGTAAGATGTTGATTACTCCATTAGGTCTCAACAA
The DNA here is from genome assembly GCA_032362365.1 of Zygogramma bicolorata. NCBI lineage: Eukaryota > Metazoa > Arthropoda > Insecta > Coleoptera > Chrysomelidae > Zygogramma > Zygogramma bicolorata. The sequence goes on from JAVJAQ010005624.1 coordinate 16,314, forward strand.
ATGCAGTTTAACAATAAATATGCAAGCACATCCGAATTGTTGTTTAAGAAAATACCATTTCGGAGATCGTGGTTCTTTGAGTGTAATAGCACGAAACAGGCTATAACAAATTCAGTACTTTCTGCACGGATCTCAGAATTTCTTCATTATCTCTTCTATTCCTGTATTCACAGAGAATTGTCTTTGGAATGTTCCGACGTTTCTGTTCATAAAATACATCAAAATGGTTAATGCAATGATATAAATACTACACTGTTCTTTTTAGAATATGGTTGATCACAGGATCAATCAAAAATAAAGAATTGGGTGTTATTGGTGACGAATCCTTCCTGTGATAATATAATGAGCGAATTTCTAATAGCGTGTATATCCTGGAATATTTTTAACCGAATGTAATGTGTGAAAAATTTCGCTCTGATATTTGTTTTTTCAATTTTTGAAGGTGACATTGCCTCATAAGTCAGTTATATATCTTTATTTTATTCAGATATGCAAGTTATTGAAGTTGAAACGAATTTTATCGAAACGTTGTATCCTCTGGAATACACGTATAAGATTCTGAAAACTTCATATGAGATTTCGCAGAAAACAATATATTTCAACCACTAGCTCTTGAAAAAATATATTCATCAAAAATACTTCGGTTCCAAACCCTACAGATATCAAATTATTTCTATACTGATTCGACACAAGTTTCTCTATCTACCTCAGCTATGCATTCTTTTGATGAGAAAACTATGGTAGAACTAGTTTTTGTCGGATGCATCATGTGAACTGTCATAAAATTAATAATGAATACTAAATGTCCCAGTGACTCTTTCGTAATTTCCTTCCGTCAGTATATCTTTAATGGAATGCTCTCAGCTATCACAAGAAGATACATTGGAATATTATTCTTTTCTGAATTTACAAAAACTGCTATGAGTCCATCAAGTATTTAAGACTAAAGCAGAAAAAATGAAACGTATGGAATCTCATTGTTGACTGGAGTATTCCCAACTGACCAGTAACTTTTTGTTTATTAAAATGAATATGTTTGTTTGTTTTATTTGTTTGTATGTCTCTAATAGACTCGAAAACTGCCGAATTCGATTGTCTGAAATTTATGGAATATTTTCGAGAAAGGTTGGTTGGGTGGCAGGATTTTTTTTAACAATTGTTTTCTTGCGGGCGTTTCGAATTTGATTAAATTATCCTTTGGGGCTCTGTAACAATGAATTTTCATAAATATACCTCCCACAAAACTTTTATGATTATCATTATTTCTATTTTACGAGAAATGATGAAATCCTAATCAAATTACTCACAGAAAAAGAATTTTTTTTTGTTTAACTTATAACTATATTAAAAACCATTAGACATATTAGACACATAATAAAAAAAACATTGCAACAACAAAATTTTATAGACAAACAACCAACACAACCGACATGAAACAAACGAATAACTTCATGTATGATTTCTATAACGTGGTGTTTGTTTTTATCAATGACAGAAAGAATGGGACCTAAAAATGGGGGGAATTATTTAGGTATTTTACTGATCAAGTTGAAATGTGCGTATTCAGGCCATCGACATCCCTTCTAGTGTTGACACTATCGTGTTTGAGAGTTTGAGGATATGCATCATTTCGCTAAGAAGTCATTTGGATGAAATAAATATGGTTGAACATCTAGAATAGTTGGATGATCAAAATCAATCATGTGTCTATGCTCCCCTTATATTCTACGAGGGCTGTGCGGTTTTTCATATTTATTTTCTTAGAGTGTCTCATGTGTTCTGAAATTAGTATTTCAAGATACCATCCTGTTTGACCTATTGGTCAAACAGGACGGTATCTGGACAGCTTCCATAATTCAATTTGTACATTATGTTGGATTGTATGTCTTGAGGTGTTTAATTTTTTGTTTTGAGAAAAAGTTCTTTCCAACTGTATTTTCATTTGAGAAAGCCACTTTCATTTGTTCGTTACTGAGTAGCATTCCAAGTTTTTCAGATGAATTTTCTATGTATGAATAATTCAGCGATATCGGATATATGAAGCCATTCATTTGTTTCATGTCGTTTATGTTGGTTGTTTATCTCTAAAAAAAATTGTTCTTGAGGTTTTTTTTATTTTCAATTATGTATATGAGTGATATGTCCGTTTGTTTTTGAAATGTTTATGAGGTTAAAACGAAAAAAAAAACCTTTTTCGGTGAGTATTTTGATTGAGAATTCATCATTTCTTCGTTAAACTTTAATTGTGGGAGGTATATTTATAGAAATTCATTGTTACAGAGCCTAGATAAAACTTATTGAATTCGAAACGTCAGCAAGGAAACAATTGATTTTTTTTATAAAAATTGATCTTATTACCCAACCAACCTTTCTCGAAAATGATTATTAGATCACTAAACCAGTCAAATGGTTACGGAATATGTTCGACAGATTTTGAGGATATTTGAAGTACTCCGAGCCATTTTCATCAAGATGGCAGATCCAAGATGGCGAACGAGTTCCGTAATTATGGTTAGATTCGATTCAAAATTGGAACGGAACGGAAAGGCATGCGTTGCAATGAATATGAAGAAAAAAAAGTCACTAATATAATCACCGGCTCTGGAAACCGAAATAAAATCGGACCCTCATCATATAGCTTGGCAGCCATATTGATCACTATCATTACTCAAAAAAACATTCATGATACAATTTATGAAACTTCTTTTAAAATGATTTTTGAATGATAAATATTTTTCATACGTTCACCATTTCAAAAACGGACTAAAGAAAATATAATATTTTTCCTAGCCCCATAAAGATTTATATCTGTATAAAGATTCCTTAAACGAAAAACGTGAGGGTGCATGCGCATGTTGTATTATACATTGCAGGCACCCCACGTTTTTTGTTGAAGGAATCTGTATGGGAATTGAAAAAAGTCATTAATACTTTTCAGTCCGTCTTAAAAACATGGTATATTGAAAAATATCTACTAAATGATAATTATTTTCTGCTTTTCAGTCTTGTGTCGGGTCTACGGAATTTTGCAATGATTAGAGCTTACCCCAAAAACTCCCACATACCAATTTTGAATGGAATCGAACAATAATCACAAAATTCGTCCGCCGTCTTGAATTCATGAATTGAAACAAAACATTCGTAGTCCCCGACCCCGAAGGCCCCCACACACCAATTTTGAATAGAATCGAACCATATTCACAAAAATCGGTCGCTATCATAGAGTAACAATTTCTTTTTAACCAGATACAAATTTCGTAATGCATTGTCAGCCACTTCTGAGCTATTGGCCAAATTTCTAGTATCTAGCTCATCGGGAAGTTAGTTTAAAATCGATCACAAAATTCCACTCGAATAATTATACGTAATAAAAACATGGTGATTAAATATCAGAAGATATTTTTGGAGAAATATAGCGTAATGAATTGACACCAGAATTATGAACACTTGACAAATTTCAAGTCAATAGGAAAACTAAAAGTGGGTCAAATGTCACTTGCAATATTTCCCAGGTAACAGGTAGGTAGAGAGAGAAACCGATGAACCGAGAAATACGTCAAAAAAAAGCAAGTCAAGAAAGCATTATGGTCGTGGAATTTACTCATCCGTATTTTGGTGCTGTCATCTCTATTTATGTTGAAACGGTGTTGATGTTTCCTGCATTGAAAATATTCTCGCGAGAGAACTTTCGACCTGGAACCAAGAAAATACAATGTTGCCATTTTCGGAGGTGACAGCATACCCGCTGATTAACGGAGGTGACAACGTCAAATATGTAACCTTAAATGCATGCGACGCTAGCGCCAGTGATATACGGTTGAACTAAAAACTTTTTGAGTGGGTAAAAAGGGGTCCTTGTGACCTCCGGACAAATTTTTGATATGATGATCCTTGGAACCTGTAGAACCTATCTGGCCAAAAAACAAGCAGAAACGTTGTCACCTCCGAAATCGGAGGTGACAACGTTATATATGAGGTGACAACGCTGTTTGAGTTTCCGTTTTTGAGGTGACAAGGTACCCTTTATCAATATATATATATATATATATATATATATATATATATATATATATATATATATATATATATATATATATATATCCCTGAGGATGATAATAAACATTGGCGAAATATTGGAATTCGTGTTATAAGAGTATACTTCCTGCATGCTGCTTACCCTACTATTTTCCTAGGAAAATAGTTGGGTAAGCAGCATGCATGAAGTATACTCTCATAACACGAATTCCAATATTTCGACAATGTTTATTGTCATCCTCAGGGAAAGAGTGTCCACGAGATTGAATGCAAAAAGGTTGTTAAAAATTTAAAACATGTATGAACCATTTGTCACAAACATTAAAACTTTCATTAAAAATATTCAAATCTGGTCAACATTACAACAACATTACAACAATTCAAAATTTTATAAATACACGTCCATTTACATGTCGAACGCCGGCGTTCGACACGGAGGCTTGCTTTCGGATGAAAATTTCGAAAGCATCCGCTGGGCTTGTTGTCAACAAAAGTGACAAAAACACACGAGTGTGATGGCAGAAAACTTTGGTTTATCAGACGTTCCTCGTGAAGCTCGCACTTTGTTTCTTTTATATATATATATATATATATATATATATATATATATATATATATATATATATATATATATATATATATATATATATATATATATATATATATATATATATATAAAGGAGGAATAGTCGCTGACTAGTTAAGAGTATAACTATATAGTAGGGTCTGCAGCGTTGTAAAAGAAGACTCTTTAAAGTTTTTCCAAGCTTTCGGAATGTTATTTATTCCATCATCAGGGACTACAATATAAAATGTCATATAAAATGTAAAATTCAGAAATATAAGTACTTACATCTTTGTTGAGGATGTTTACATATATGTTATGTTTGAGAAATAAATTTCTTATTATCGTTTTGAATACAACAGGAAGACAATTTTAGTTTTAAGAACCACAACTGATCGAAAAAACAGATTGTGTACATAGATTCATGGAAACATAATTCATTTTTCTATTTCAAAATTTAAAATTTCAATTTGGCAAGTTTTGATGTTTAGAAAGACACTATTCATATGACATTTGACATTATTATTATGTGGTAAAGTTCTAATCAACGAATCGAACGGAAACCGTTGAGCCGGTCTCATCCATTCCTTAAGATTCTCAAGGAATAAGATGCCCCGACCCAAAAGTCCCACCCGAAACGTGAAAGAACTTTGGTTAGTTTGATAACTGTGTTTGGTTATTCTGTTTATTTGATTTTATGTCAAGTGAAAGCAAAAAGGAATATATTTCGCTCAAATGGTTAATATCCGTTTTTTTATTTATGGAATCAGTTTCTTGTGATATGAAAGACATTTCTAAGAAATTTCTTTTCGAAAGATTATAATGACAAGGGATACTATAAACCACATTAGAAAGTGAGGAAATAGGAATTTTGTCTTTTACTTTTGAATAGATACGTTTCATTGGATTCACTGTTTTATTAGCAATTTTAATGTTGTCAATAGACTGAAAAATTCTGGTGAGTTTAGGTGTTATCTCTTTAATATATGGTAATGATGCATAGAAATTTGGAATTTGATTTATAACAGCAATCTCATTACTATTAGTGATATCATTTTGTATTCTATTGTTATCAATTTCAGTTAGAGATGTAGTACTAAACAAAATTTTCTTTACTAATGTTGGTGGATAGGAATTTTTCATAAAAAGGTTCTGTAAAATTTTTAAATTTTTGTTGTGGAAAGATATGTCTGAAATTTTGAGTACTCTGTCTTTCATTTGTTTCAATAAATTCACTTTCATTGAAAATTTGTGATAGGAGAAAAAATTCAAATACCTACCTGAACTACATGGTTTTCTATACCAATCAATCAATACTGTGTTATCGATTGTTCTTATAAGTTTTGTATCAAGAAAAGGTACTGAAAAATCTCTATCTTCTACTTCAATGGTGAATTGTATGAATGGATCGTAACTGTTAAAAGTATCCAAAATTTCAGTTATACCATATTCAGGTGAAGATAATATAATATCATCTACATATTTTTTTATGAAAACTATGTTGAAAGAAAGAACAGGAATAATTGTGTCTAGTAATTCATCCATAATATAAGTTGCTAAAATAGGTGAAATGGAAGTTCCCATTGGAGTTCCAAAAGTTTGTCTGTAAAATTTTTTTTCAAAAGAAAAATAATTATTATCGAAGAGGAATCTTATTAAATTCATAAAATAATCTTTTTTGATAGTGCAGTGATTGCTGATACGATACCAATTTTTATCAATTGCTCTTAGGCAAATATCTAGATAGACGTTACTGAAAAGTGAGACAACATCTAAACTAGCCAGGACATAATTATCTGGTAATTTAATTTTGTTAAATTTTTCTGAAAATTCAAAGGAATCTTTGATTGAATATATGTTATCTGAATCATAAGCATTAGACAAAATTTTTGTTAAAAAAGAAGCTATTTTTTCTGTTGGAGAACCAATGCAAGCTATAATTGGCCTCATCGATAAATTAGGTTTATGAATTTTTGGTAAGGAGTAAAATTTTGGAGAAATGCCATTATAAACAGTGAGTTCTTTCTTAACATTGTCATCAAGTTGGTGAGTTTCATTGAGAGATTTGATCAAATTATTGCATTTTCTTTGTATTTGAAAAGTTGGATCATTATTCAGTTGAACATATGAAGTACTGTTATTAATAATATCATTGGATAAATCTAAGTATTGCTGTTTTTCCATGATGACAGTGACATTACCTTTGTCTGATTGAATAAGAACCAAATTTTGATTATCATTCAAAAATTGTTTTGATTTGTTATAAAGATTTCGAAAAATATCATGTTTTTTGATATTAGAATTAAGTACATGATTTGTAATGATATTGGTAGCTCTAGCTATGGTGATGTTTCTTTTGTTTGTATCAGTGATAAATGAAGTAATATAATCTACATCTGCTAGAATGTTTTTTATAGGAATGTCTTTTTTTATTATTGGATCAAGACTAAATTTTGGACCTAATGATAAAAATTGTAAAATTTCTTCGGGAATAGTTGTGTTAGAAATATTTCTTATCCAATTTGAATCTGTTTTTAATTTTATTCCATTATCAATTTCTTTCAATTCATTTAGTTTCTTAATATGGTTGGTTTTCACTTTATGAAATATTCTATTGTACTGAATAATTTGTTTGCTATATATATATATATATATATATATATATATATATACACACACACATGATGATATTATTGTAGCCTGGTAACTACATATCATATCTACAAAAAAATCTAAAAAAATCTAATCTTTTTCCAAATAATTCCAATTGCAAACATGGTTCAGGGTGGAGTAATTTTCACTTTAACCTTCACATTCACTTTCAATATCAAAAAAATATCTAGCGACCCGTTTATAACTAACGCGTTTGAAAAATCTCTCCTCTCCCCTCTTTTGAACGGGACTTGATATTGAACTCGGAAAAAGTTATGACATTACTTATGAAGAATTTTCACCACAAAAAACAAAGTGACATCACTCATTACGAAGAGATGGGTATCGACTTTTGTTTGTCAAATAGGAATGGGGGGGCTTTTATACTATAGGATAATAGTGATATTGAAAACATGTGAATACCCTTAGGAAATTGAATCAACCTATTTATTGTCGTTATTTAAACATCAGTTTAATATGATGATGGTTGACAATGAAGATATCAAAATACAATTATATAAAGTGTTAAATTTTGAATTATAGGTACTCATTTATGCCCTTATTTCTCATGACAGATAAGAATACCAGAAAAGAATTACAAGAATTTTACAGGAAAGATATTTGAGTATATCCTTTCAATAAAAAATATTAATCTGAACATTACAGGACTCGACAGATTAAAGGGATATTTTAGCAGTATTTCATGTCTTGCTTATAATTCATATTTCGTATAACTACAATTATGTAGTAAGTAGTCATTGAATGAAAATTTATATGTATCTTCATTTCTTGAGAGTTCAGTTGATAATGAATACCTATAGATATATACAATATATTGCGGTGAAAAGGTTTTGTAATCAAAAACCAAGTATCATCATTTCTTGAAAATACAGTTAATGAACTTATTGCCATGTACAATTATATATCGGTGAATACATATGTTATATGTAAAAAGGTTTAGGTATATAGACCGCGGGCATATCTGACAGACGACAGTAAATGACAGTTGTCAATCCAGCCTGCTGGACATACAAACCTGATTTACCTATGCTGAGTGTGTGTTTATGTCATATTTTAAAATCTTTTTTCTCAATAAAGGCTCAATTTTGTGCGATTGTGAAAGTGAAAGTAATAGCGGCAGACATAATGTTTCATTCCATCGATTCCCTTCTATTTTCGACAATAGAAAAAAGATCAATCCTCTTGCTGAAAAGAGATGTGAATTGAGGATTCAGGCAACTTGGAGAGCAGATTTAACTTCTTATGAGTTGTAATGGGCAACGGTGTGTTCAAAACATTTTGTAGGAGATATTTTCAAAGAATCTAGGCAACATAATTTTATTTATTTTCTTTTATTTCAGACAAGCCAAGTGCACTCAAAGATGTTTACAATATAGACTGGGTACCGAATCAATTACTTAGCTACAAAACAAATATCAATGCAGTTCAAAGCATTCAGAGATTGTATCATAGAGAGCAGCGTGATAAAAATGACATCGCAAATATTCCAGTTGATATGGATAAAATTTATGATGATTCTTTGTGTGAATGATTCAGCTGTTCAAAACTTGGATATTATTGATGAGCAAAATCAAACTCTGAGGGACAGTTGCACCGCTTCAACTCAGCAGAGATTCAACTAAGCTTGGCTCAATTGTTGAGGAACAAGGAAGCTGATTGGCAAATCCATAGCAACAAAGCCTGGCTTAGATAAAGCGCAACTTAAGAAAAGCGGTGCAACACCTATGTCCCGATATTGATTTCGAGTTGCAGAATTTTTATCTTGAAATCCATCATCTCCGGGAAACTTTGCAGACTCAATCATTCCGATTGGGAAGTTTAAAGCATAACTCATCTAAATGCCTTTTTTATACAGGATTACCATATGAAAAGACGGTTGTGGTTTATAATTTTGTAGAGCCTTATATAATATATCCTGAATCTGTTCTTTCAAAATTATTATTTATTAAAGTACATTTTCAGTATTTTTTTCACAAGCTTCACTCCAATCCTTCTAATCCATTAAGGTATAAACATACCGTATGAATCCAAACTTTTATAGTCTTGAAATCTTCTGTGCATGCACTCTCATATACAAAATAGTTTATAATGTCATATAACATGTCATGAAACTTTAGAAAAGTTTCACATACAATTTCCTTGCAAGCAGGAAGAATAATGAATATAGATTGCAAAATTTAGACATTTATATATGTCAGGTACACTAAGGGTATACCCAAAATTAGGGTAAACCCGTAATTTCTTCATAATTACGATCATAATCTCATTAAATTACCATTGTTGCTTATGGAAGTACGGTTTGTTTGTCCAGCAGGCTGATTGACAGTTGTCTTGTGACGTCACATGCCCGCGGAGTATTGCACAACCAGCATTCTTGATATCATGAAATATTTGAGGTTAGATTCTTAGATATGATGTTTGCAAGGTTATTCACTTTCATCCATTCCCAATGTTCATTTAAATAATCTTGAATTATAAATATACCTATCTACACTATCAGAATCAATTATTCCATTTTCTTTTCATAAATTCAGTAGTAGACAGTTATAGTTGAGGGTTTCTATTTAGTGTATGGAGAATGTAAGTATATAAATACATATTCTGAAACCTTTTATCCAGTAGTAAACAAAAGTGTTATCAAAAGAAAGGTACAGAACTCAATAATGGCATCGCAACTTTCAATATACAAAAGATCAAATTGGTATTCTTATGTATATGATTATTTCCTGAATAATGCTGAGTTTGATGTCCAAATCATTTATTTCTTCTGGTGTTTCATTTCAAAATCATACCTCCGATTCCTTTGAATTTCGGTGTGTAAATTTAATGTGTTTTCAGCATGGTTGTTGGTATCAACAAATGGAATAACAATGAATAAAAATCTGCAAATCAAATATTTTAGAGAAACAATATTTACCTGGAAAGGCTTCAAAATCATCAGGGCAATAAATGTTTTTCCAGATGTTTTTTTGGGAGTAAAATCACTCATTTTGTATAAGTATATTATTTAAAAACCAAAAGATAGATAGGAAAGATCTATATACTGGATTCGAGTAGGTACAACCCACCTAAACCTATGTCAACAGTTCAACTATTTCTCCAACAGCCGTATTCGGGTTCGCAATAAATACTGTTCTAGGACAGTCAATAATAGTCGCCCACCCAATCAATGTAGATATATTCGCGACAAACCCTTCACGCCTCAACAGTCCAACTATTTCGAACCGTTCCTGAACTGTTTTTGTCGTGAACCCGAATACAACCAACAAAACCACACGCTAAAGGTAATACTTCGGTCGCTATGAGCACCTTTTTTTTGAATTTTTTTTTGGGGAACATTTCCTTTTCGGTCTCCTCTATAAAAAACTCTAATGAAAAAATCCGGCGGTCTCTTATAGTTTCGGAGATACAGGGCTTTTTTGGTGTAATGGTGGATTCATGCAGCAATCGTGGCTCGGAAGTCGGTAATCGGAATTCGGAAATCGTAAGTCTTAATTCGTAACAAAATATATAGCATTCATGCATTAAACTCAAGAACTGTCTAATCGTGAGACAAGCTTTCCTAATTGGTCGATTTGACACAGTCGCTCTGACGTCTGGTGATACACGACATTTGACAATACAATCCGAACTGGATAACGCATGCGCAGTTTGAAAATGAGGAACCGGAATGAAAAAAATGTTCCCTTTTATTTCATTTGATCTGATAGAGCATGAAAATCTGTTCACAAAAATACCCTTCTTACCTCGATCCTTCCACTATTTTTTTTAAAAACCTCTACTATGTAACGAAAAATATCAAATGATGACGTCAACATTTACTCATTCATAAATGCTCTCCATCTCCTTCTAGTTTCGATAAAATACTACGAAATACTATAATACTTATTTATGTAATAAGGATCATGAAGACAATCATTATGGTACAAGTCGTTAGCCGAGTCCGATAACACGGCGTGTGCCATAATGATTGTTTATGATTCGTATTACAAAAAAAAATTTATCTGATGGCATTTATATCAATACATTTGAATAAACTTTTTTGATCAAACCATTACATGTTTTCCTTATAGAATTTCATTATGATACGTAGTACCATAATGAATTCGTTATGGTACTTAGTCCCATAATGAATTCATTATGGTACTTAGTCCCATAATGAGCTTCCTTATGTCATACAAATTGAGTGACATAACGTTGTCATTATGACATGCCATCAGATAAAATATTTTATCTACAACCGTACTCTAATAATACACTTATATGCCCACAACCCGTTTTATAATGAAATCCATTACGATACAGATTTTCATTACGATACAGATTTTTAACCAATAGAAACCCATTATGTTTCAATCAAGCATGGTGTGCATGCTCTGCATGCTCTGCATTTGACGTTTGTCAAGTCAAAATCGGTATAGGTATCGGATTTTTGAAGAATACAGACAAACTTCGATAATCATAACAAAATGTCTGATACCAGCGATATGGCAGAATCACCTTCGACACCTTCACCCACAGAAATACAGTTAGAATGATTAAATTTTTCATCTGACAAATGCATGATCTAGTACTTATTTTTTCATCCAATTTCGTGGGCTCTCCGTAGCCGAGCCGTCTGTGGCGCTGACATTGATTATTATAGCTGGAGGAGACATTGGTTCGATTCCGGTCTCAAGTAAACTTTTTTTCTTTGATTTTTGATCTTCTTTTCATATCTCATCGTTTTATTTCTCGAAGTAATACTATTAATCACAATTCTGTAGAATTTTTCGAAGAAATTCGTTAAATTAGTATTATTGTGTGCAATACAATTATAAATATAATATTTGTAGTTCTTCACCATTTATCGGGTGTAGATAAAATAGCGTATGCAACTCTCATGTAATGGTTATTAATACACTCGCATAAACCATACGAAACTCACCTTCGGCTCGTTTCGTATCCCGGTTTATGCTCATATATTAATAACCATCATTACACGATCGTTGCATAATATACTATAGATTTACTACAGTGAGTTGGCAATACGAGATTAATTTGACAGCAGCTAAGTTCACATCATTCAAAGTTACAATGGCGTCTGAGCAGTTTTGCTGTTGACAAAGGCACTCTTTTGGGCCAGTTACGTGGTCAAACGTTGCTAGTCCCGCCATTTAGTGATTTGCATTAGCCAAGTTCGTTAATTCATGGATCGAGTAGAGACTGAGCCGAGATCAGCTGATCACTGAGCGCATGAAGCTAAAGAAATAAAAACGAACGGATTTTGAGCTTTTGAAGCGTGTAACATAACCTCATAATTTTGTATTTATTTTATCTTTTTCGAGCAATTTGTGCTTGAACGTTCACGAATTTTCCTTTGATTATCCAAATTCGCCATGCAGATTGTTCATATGAAGATCATGTTGAATGAGAATGTAGGTAGGTAGGTTGAATTTTTATGTTTTCTTCACAATGATGTGTTTATAGGTATAAGATGATGTTGATTCAAGATATGGGTACTTTCACATTCAGACTTGGCCTGGCATTCCATTCTCCAATGATGAGCATATCAACATTGATATGCTGCATTGTTGCTAGTCCGTTGTACCTACTTGGGCAGATGCTAGAGAAATTGGAATAGTTGCTATTCATGTTATAACCAGTTAGGAAAAATTTCATTTTGTATAATGAACATGATTCCAGCGGTATGAGAAGAAAAACTATGGAAGTGTTCGAAAGGAGTCCAAGTTTTTCAATGCTACACAGAAAAGATTGAACACGCTCCACATTATATCCTTGGAGTATCTAAATAGTATATTATGCAACGATCGTGTAATGATGGTTATTGATATATGAGCATAAACCGGGATACGAAACGAGCCGAAGGTGAGTTTCGTGTGGTTTATGCGAGTGTATTAATAACCATTACATGAGAGTTGCATACGCTATTTTATCTACATCCAATACATAGTGAAGAACTACATATATTATATTTATATTTGTATTGCACACAATAATACTTATTTAACGAATTTCTCTGAAAAATTCCACAGAATTGTAATTAATAGTATTACTTCGAGAAATAAAATGATGAGATATGAAAAGGAGATCAAAAATCAAAGAAAAAAAAGATTGCTCGGGCCCGGAATCGAACCAATGTCTCCTCCATCTAGAATAATCAATGTCAGCGTCACAGACGGCTCGGCTACGGAGAGCCTACAAAATTTGATGAAAAAATAAATAAAGCGTGCATTTGTCAAATGAAAAAATTAATCATTCTAACTGTATTTCTGTCGGTGAAGGTGTCGAAGGTGATTCTCCCATATCGCTGGTATCAGACATTTTGTTATGATTATCGAAGTTTGGCTATATTCTTCAGAAGTTCAATACCTATACCGATTTTGACTTGATAAATGTCAAATGCAGAGCATGCATATCATGCCTGATTGAAAAATAATGGGTTTCTATTGGTTGAAAATCTGTATCGTAATGAAAATCTGTATCGTAATGGATTTCATTATAAAACGGGTTGTGGGCATATAAGTGTATTATTAGAGTACGGGTGTAGATAATAGTATATTATGCAACGATCGTGTAATGATGGTTATTAATATATGAGCATAAACCGGGATACGAAACGAGCCGAAGGTGAGTTTCGTATGGTTTATGCGAGTGTATTAATAACCATTACATGAGAGTTGCATACGCTATTTCATCTACACCCAATAAATAATGAAGAACTAAAAATATTATAATATTGGGTATTTATATTGAACACAATAATAGTAGGTAATCAATCGTATTTCTTTGAAAAATTCTACAGAATTATAATTAATGGTATAACCACGGAAAATACAACAATGAGAAGAAAAAAAATGAAAAAAGTCTTTGCCGATGTCTGGAATTGAACCCGGGACGTTTGTGATTACTGCCCGCGCCGCTGACCACTCGACCATGAAAGCACGTTCGATTTGAATGAAAATAACAACATATGTGTTGCATTTGTCAAATGAAAAATATAATCCTTTCGATTGTATTTTTTTCTTGTCTAAGACATCTGTGGAGGAGTCGCTGGTAATTCTTCTATATCACTGCTATAAGACATTTTCATTCGATTATCGAAAATTGACTGAATTCTTCAAAAATTCAATACCTACTGATTTTGACTTGACAAACGCCAAAATGCAAAGCTTGCACATCATGCTTGATTGAAAAATAATGGGTTTCTATTGGTTGAAAATCTGTATCGTAATGAAAATCTGTATCGTAATGGATTTCATTATAAAACGGGTGGTGGGCATATAAATGTATTATTAGAGTACGGGTGTAGATAAAAGTATTATTAGAGTACGGGTGTAGATAAAATGTATTATGAATGCCTGTGGATGAGGTAATACAAGATAATGAGATATGTTGTTTCAATGAGGGATAAAGAACTGAAAATTGTCAACACTAATGTATCACCATTCAGTGTTTAGAATAGAAGTCAACAGGGATTGCACATATCCTTACTTAAGAACAAGTTTTAAAGGATCTGAAGGCGTTTCGAATAATAAGCAAGTGAGTTTTTTTTAAACTTTATCAGGATGCAATGGTTGCTAGAGTGTAACAGCTTGTAAAAAGGCAGAAAGAAATCTTCACATCAAGATATTATGGACAGAAGATAATAAATTTGCTGAATACTAAATGAAGATGACAATGTGTGTATTCATAACGTGAGGAATAAAGCATATTCAGTTGTAATGGAGTTCAACGAAGAAGAGAACGAGATTAACTTTGTCAAATGTGAAGACTGTGCTGCCCATTTAGGTAAGTTGAAGATAAACTGTGGTATGCTACGAAGCTCTGGAAGGGACACCCAAAATAAAAATTTCGACATTTCTAAAATTCCGAGTTATAAGTCGGAATTTTACATCAAAATTCCGACTTATAACTCGGAATTTTAAAATTCCGAGTTGTAACACGGAATTTTACATCAAAATTCCGACTTATAACTCGGAATTTCAAAGCTTCGTACATTCCTCATTTATTCCCAATTATATTATTTAGAGTGCATGGTATAGTGCAAAGGTGTAAAGTGCTTTTGAAGAGGTGAGTAAACATAAATATATGCTGTCATAAATCATTCCATAATGTTGTTATAGAATTCAGATCACAATTCAATGATTATAGAGACGTGGAAGGCGAACTTTTATAAATAATGCATGATCAGAGTTATAAGTGAAAATTATTATTTTATCTGGACTGTATCACTACTTTTGTTCGGGTATCAAGACAGTCGTTGTTTGGAATTTCTCGGAAAGAAATTCCAAAAACTGACGGCTCTATGGCTCTTCTATTCATTCTTTATATAAAAGATAAATCATTCAAGACTTTCGCCTTATTGTTATCCGTTATACAGATGCAAAGCATACAGTTGAATTATATTGTTTGAAGATTCGTAAAATCTTTGTACAAAAGAAAAGTAAAACCCATCGACATAACCTTGTTATATAACCTCACATTTAAATTTCACATTTCTATCGCTTTCATCGGTCTTTATTCTTCTATGGTGCATTGAATAGAATTCCTCGAAAATAAAAAACGCTCAGATGAACATCATCTGATATCCATAAACGGTTTGATATAAGTAATTCAATGAGAATTGTCCACTCGAAGAATTCAACATTAAACATTATTTCATTATCTTCGGTCCTGTAGTTACTCGTCATCGTAAATCGGTGAAGCACTGAAATACAATCGGTTTTTCCCCCAAAAATTCTAGGCAGGCTAGTAGTGTACCTATCAAGTTCGGGTACAAGTATTACAAAGTTAATAGTATTCTTGATTACTTGCAAAGGTAGAAATTCTTGTGCTGGCTGGCCTCAGATTCATGAATGATAAATATCATTTTACAGGTCATGGAGAATGAATTAGAACTATATTTGGTGAACAGAGGAGCAGTAACTCCGGAGCATTTAGAGGAGATGAAATCGGAAAAGGTAGGTTAGGTTTATGCAATTTGACATATAATAGTAAAACATTCTAAATTTTATGATATGAGACGTTTTCTAAAGAGATGAAATTAATAAAAATTGCTGAGTTACACCTGTGGACATCAATTTCATGAAATATTTACTGATAAGGCAGTGATCTCGTGAGTTTTTCGATATACAGTATCACGGTTATGACCCAATCATCCCTTGTTGCAGTTAGCTCTTGCTGTTGTTGAATAATGAGTGAAAATGAGCCCCAGCTGAGTTGAGTTTCAAAAATTTAGGTTTTTATTGAAAAATGCAAAAAAGAAAGTTGCCAGTTTTCAATTTTTCAAAGATGGATTTATGAAAGAGTGATTATTATAATTTTCACATGAAACAATACTGGTATTTTCTTTAGAAACATCAATAGTGGATCCCATAGTTCTGGATATATTGTCATTCGTTCTTATGGTTGCGCATGCGCAAAAGTAACTTACACTTTCACTTCGCAGAGTTGAATTTTCCGAAGTTAAAATGAATGAAAAAATGTTGGTGCTGCATAAATCCACCTAACCACTATTTTGAAATTTTTATTTTTTTCTCGATTTCTGCTCTACCGAATGAACAAAGCATTTTTACCAGTACGTAATTTTGCAATATCTAGTCCAAAATAGTTATTTATGTACCAAATGCGACCATCTTACGAAGCTTCTGGCCCGAGGGGTTTGTAAGTTGAGTGCATATTTTATACGTGTGGTGCATCCAAACTTTCATGCCATAATAGTACGTTTCGATGTAACTTGATAATATGGTTACTAGGAAAGCACGGTTAAACTTGAAATGTAACATGTAGAAAAATATCTTGCCTTCATAGCCTTGTAACCAGGGTTGGGCTGATTAAAATCAAGTGACTAAAATCACGATTGAAATCATGATTTGAAACATTTTTTTTTCTTTTTATTCAGAACCAGATAACAACATAATATAGAAGTTTTCTCGAAGATCAAAAGGAGTATCTGCTTTCAGCAAAAACAACAAAAAAGAAGTACATAATTCCATATTCTTGAACTGAACGTTTTTATTACTATATATTTTCAGTCTATTCATTTTCGTTATACAATTTAAACAAAAACACGAGTTTCCGTCCTTTTTCTATGCCTAATATGCCTGTTTCTAATACCCGAGTGTACAACTAGCGAAATGCGTGAAATTGTTGGGCAACGTCAATTTATAGGTTGAGAAGGAAAAGAAGCCTCGACAGGAATATTCTTGCAGAAAGCACAACAAACGCGTTCGTGACTCACTCGGCACTGTATAGCGAGTGTATAGGACAGAAGGGAAACAAATCGCGCCAAGAATTTTTTTGCAAGAAGCGCGACAAATGCGTTGTCACATGTTTTTGAGCCGCAAATTTTCAAACTCATACATTGAAATAATTAGCAATAATTTCAAAGAATCAAAATGTCCAAATTTTTTAATTTTTATATTCAATTTGAAAAATCAAATAAATCGTGATTTAAAAAAAAAATCAATGATTTTTGTAATAAAAATCAGATTTTGCCTCACCCTATATATATATATATATATATATATATATATATATATATATATATATATATATATATATATATATATATATATATATATAGATTATTTGCACTGGTCTACACATCCAGTCTAGTATTTCAAGAGGTCTCGGTAGTGTAGAGGTAAACATATCCGCCTATCAAGCGGAAGACCGGGGTTTCATTCCCCGCCGGTTCACCGTGCTGGGTAATCGCACGTTAACAGGCAAGGCCTCGTTAATCCATTGCTCGCTTAAGTTTCGACTTCTGAGGGCTGACTTTGAAGCTGAAGCTGGTTAACGGAAACGAACGAACAATTGTAAGAACATTCCGTGCAAATATTTCGTATTTTCGTAACAGAACAATTTTCGACCATAGTTTATATATCAACCTGTTATTATTTTTTCATATGGATTTACACCCTTGAAAATTCGCATATCAATAAGAAACACCCTGTACAGGCGCATCAACAAACAGACATTGCAGCTTGTTCTGAATCAATGCATTTATTTTTCAGATTGATATGGGAGCCATAGTCGACATGGACGATAATATCCTCAAAATATATATCCCGAAGCTCGGAGACCGATTGGCTGTGATCAGATATTGCAAAGCCAATCGACCTAGTAAAATATCAGATCGTTCAAGTTTAGTAGAACGAATAAGAAAAAGTCAGTTTGGTGAGGAATACACCGGTAGCAGGAAAAATTTGGGTTTGGAAGTACAACTTAAGGAAAAAAAGAAAGCTCCGAATGAAAGAATGACAAGAATTATAAATATTGGATGGATAATGGATGGAGCAGCAGTAAGAGAGATAAACGGAGGTGGAACGAGAAGTATTTGTATCGAAAAAAGTGCAAAAAAAAAGACATACTGGAAAAAGCATTAAATTTGTTTTTTCCAAATGGAGTGTCTGCGAAAAAATATGGACCATGATCAAAATATAATTATGATCTTTTGGATTATAAACAACTTGATTTCGATAATAGCTTCACTGTGGGAGAACTGTATAAAATGACAGGACTTACTACTTTGAGGTTTTATCTGTCAACAAATAGAATAAATGAAGAAAGTTCTTCACCTGATACAGAAAATCGTAAAAAAATTAGAAAATCTATTAAGAAAAACGTGAAAAAACATCCAAAAGAATTAAATGAAAAAAATGCCCCAATAAACGTTAACGTGAATAACACAACAGTGACAAGAGAAGAATTTGCAAATGAAAATAACATAGAAGAAAGCAAAGAAAATATTGAAATTTCGTTCACAGTCGGCTCTTCTTTTGACGATTGTTACACTTCTAACCCACTCGATTCTGAGAGGAATAGTTTAGACGAATTTCTGATTTTTGATGACCTTAACTTCACGCAAAATGATACAGCTAGCAATAACTATTCAGAAAGTTTATCGTCGTCCAAGAAATTAATCCTCCATGGAGGCCAAATATTTACAGAGATGACTGAAGAATTTCTAGCAATCCAGAGTATGAACACTTTTATTGAAATAGAAATTATAGGTACGAATGGAGTGAAAGAGAATGCATTTGATGGCGGTGGGGTATTCAGAGATGCTCTCACAGAATACTGGAATGAATTTTATGATAGACTTTGTTTGGGTAGTTCAACAAAAATTCCAGAAGTGAATTATTTGATTGATAATAATAAGTGGAAGTCTATAGCTAAAATTCTTCTTATTGGGTACAGACAAGCAAATTATTTTCCAATTAAATTGTCAAAGCCGTTCACAGAGTTTGCCATATTCGGCAAAACTTTTGCAGATCTCACAGAAGCCTATATGAAATATATCCCACCTCTCGATGCTGATATTATATCTAAAGCAATCATAAACTTCGACAGTGTTGATCCTTCCGAAATGCTAGATGCCTTGGCAAATATAGAATGCAAGCAAATTGTAAATAAAGAAAATATAACAAATGTGATTGAACAACTGGCGCACACTGAAATTATTCAGAAATCCCTATACATATTGCAAACTTGGGGATCTGTTCTGAAAAATGCATTCTCCATTAATACTTTGAATGACATCTATAATAAAAGTGAAGTAACACATAAAGCTGTTCTACAGTTGATACAGAATTTTGTATGTGAGGAGCTAGACGCAAGAAGAGAAAGAGTGTATGGTTTTTTGAAAAGGTTTATTCGAGAGGCTGACATGGATATATTATCTAGGTTTTTAAGATTTTGTACGGGTGCAGACATTGTTACTTGTGATTCAGTCACTATAGAGTTCAGCAACCAGACAGTTCCATCATCACATACATGCAATAATATTTTGTTACTACCAGTTCATTATGACTCATATAGAACTTTCAAGTCAGAAATTACGAATATTTTGAAATCGAATATGTGGTGTCTGGATATAGTTTAACAGTATTCTCTTAATAAAATCCATGTATCTATATTTTTATACATATTCATGAAGAGGAGTTTCATTTGATATATTTTATTCATAAATCCCGTATTCTGTAATATTTTTTCATTTCTGTAATAGTATTTTGATTATTTTTGCTTCCTATAATAAACCATCACTAATGAAATAGTGTTTTTATTTTCGATATGCAGATGAACAGGAGATGGAAGTGTATTATTTCAATCTGATATGAGAGTAGGAGATCATCTTCAATTAAAAAAACCATTACCATTTTTAATTGTGAACTGGCAGCAACTTGATGGAATTCAACTTGAAATGCCAGTTTTCTGTAATATTCTCACTACCAATATTATATACAATGAGTCCCACAAGCAGGCTGAATATCCTGTTTGAAGTTATTGTATCTATAGCAAAACACTTCGTGAGAATCGTACAGGTAACGAATTTTTTTAATGCTACTCTAACCACTAAAATGAGTAACCTATTGGAATGTGAAACCCAAAGAAAAAAATGAAGGCGAATAATATATTTGAAAAATCAATGGACATATTCTTGAAAACTCAAAATGTAGAGCTTATGTAAACGAACAAGTGTCTCAGGTTTTTGTTTGCTCGACATAACAATGAACAGAATTTTGATATACGAGTGCTTGATTGCATTCACAAATTCAAACTCAAAGAGCTGTTTCATCTAGCCAAAAGTTTCTGAGGGTACTCCATAAATGGAAAGCGTCATCTGCTGGATGATCGAAGCCTGGAACTTCAACCACATCAAGTGTTGAAGTTCTTTAAAAAGGGGCGCGTCTTACTGCTGAGATATAACTACCAACCTATCGCGAACATAATGTTTGTTCTACTTCCAGAAAAAGCTGTAGTCTCGACAAATACAATCTACATTGGAATAATATTCAATAATTGGATCTCCAGTTGAGTAGGAGAAGTGGAAAAATCAGTATTAAAATTTTGGATGAAGTAGAAAAATTTTTGATATGTAGAAGTTGCTTTTGAAATGTATATCAATATTGTCATAACATTATTCTTCTTCTCAAACTATTCCTAAAATGAAGTTCCTATTCATTCATTTCATTATTTGAATTACCTAACACTATAATGCGAATAATTTTCGAGAGACAAAATGGGTAAGTCTTTCGCGGCCGAGGTTATTAGTATAACTACCTTTTTTTCAGGTTTGAAGGCCGTCGTTCTATGGAGTTTTTTTCTAACGGCCTTTTAGTCCGAAGAAAAGTAGTTATACTAATTTTTGAGTGCCTACTTGTCACCCGGTAAATCACTCATAGCCATCAACTTCATGTTATTGAAATTTTGAGATCTGTATATATTCTTCCTAAAGAGGCTTTTATTTGTCAACTAGAATCACCTAGCTAGAAGTGAATGACAAGCCCTGATCTTGAGAAAACTCAAAACGTTTTATTCATATCAGACAATATACATTTTATCAGAATTGTCAATATTTTTCATTATTATTATCAAAAGTACCCACCAGTAAAACACGAAAAGTGTTATATTCATAAAATCTGCCGAATAAGTGAATTCATTTGTATGAAGATTTCAATACAACTTGGTTGCAAGCAATATGCGACTGGTGCGCAAAACTATGAATCCTTTTACCATGAGCTTGTTGCAGAAACTCTTCAATTTTCAGACCAATTTCAGAGTGTAATTGATATGCTAACTTGTTGAAATGAGTAACCTTGGGATTCAAAAAGATTTTTTTTAAATTGGCCGAAGAGGCTGAAAGTTGTAATTGTTATTTGAAATAGCATTACAAGCAAACAAGTTCTTGAAAAAAGTTATAACGTTTAAATCATTCCAGATATCCTATTGAAGGCTATAGGATGAATATTTATGATCTTACTAGACCCTTTTATCTAATTCAAGTTGTCAATATCACAGTTCTGAAACATCAGTAAATTTTTGTAGGCTTTATAAGTATATTATTGAGTTTCAAATTGCTCACTGAAACAGTGGTTGGGAAAATTGCCTAATCAAATAAATGAAAAGAATTTATTCAAGTACTATCATTTATTATCATTTCATTTGTATCCATTATTCCATTCTTAGAGTGAAATTATTTCGTATACTCTTTCCCTGAGATTCAGATACAGGTGTACTGCATCGTACGGATCTTCACATTGGGAATTTAGTTCATTTTCAGATATTATTTCTTTACATAATATCATCATGTCGTCATTGCATGGAGTATTATAAAATGTACATTCTTCATCCAAACAGGAGAGTACATTTTGTGGTATTGGAATTAAACAGTTTTCTGCACCATATAAATCAGGAACCTGAAACATCATAATGGGCCTTCCTGTAGGTGCACTGCAATTGTTATTTCTTTGTATTCTATGGCAGTTCCACTCTAAGACCAGTTGGTCCAATTCATCCTGGAAAAAATGAGAAATACAATTCTTCAATATTTAATATCTAAGTGATTTTGAATTAATATAAATCAACTACTTTGAGGAAGAGATAAAACGATTACTAGTAGCATGGCATTAGGCAATTCTTCAATATTCAATATGTGAGTGATTTTGAATATATCAACTACTTCGAGGAAGAGGTAAAACGATTCCTAGTATCATGGCATTAGGTGGGATTGAATGAATGACACCTGGATATTTGGGGTGTGCTATACGGTGCTCTTACAGTACGTTCTTCCAATGTTGAATTTCGAATGGTTTGACATCAAATGGTAGTTACGATTTTTTCTATCATTTGATACATTTTTGTTCGGCAAATGATGAATCATTCTCGATGCTTACTTGAACAAATTCTGGAGGAGCTAACTTGTATAGACATGTTTTTAGAAAATCATAATTGTATACCTACGACACAAATTCGATTCCGTTGACCTGGTAGTCATTACGAAAAAAATATGAGTTCAGAACCGTTGATATGAAAGTTGAGACTTTTTTCAGGAAACGTCTTAACTTTCCCACTAAAGGTTCCAATTTCATCTTTTATGGAATGATGGAACAAAAACCATCCTGAACAATATGAATTATTCCAGTGTCCGTGAAAATATTCTCCTTTAGTAATATCAATTAGAAAAATCTGAAATGATGACTAACATAAAACAACAGCTTTCCATCCACTATTTGTAGTCTACCGGGTATTGAAATATGTCTGAATACTCCTTACTTTCAACCTGAAAATTTTTATTATAAAAATTTTTATTTTCACTCAGAATTTTTTGATTGAGAAACATTTCATCCAGTCTTGTTACAAAAAAAAAACATTTTTGCTCGTAGACTTTTGGATTGAAATTAACAATTCCAAATCGAAAATGTTGCCTCTTCAACTCAAAAAACCTTTCAGGAGGACGCTGGACATTAAGACTAAATTTCATCTTTCAGTTACATATTTAAGTAACATCTTTTATTTGAAATTTATAAACTTTTGTATCATTCCTCACCTGAATCATACTCAAGAAACAGAATTGAATCAAAGATTTGTCTACAAATGTTCCATTGAATAGTCCTTCTTCTTTCAATATTTCAAATAAGTTCATCCAATATTGTGCATTTTGTTTTCGTAAAATAAACCACCAGGACTCAATTCTTTGGTTGGCAGTACTCCTACCATAGAGAAAGGCGGGCTTATGATTTCCATCCAACCAAAATAACTCTCTGACAGCAGTTTGAATTTTTTCAACAGTTCCATTTTCTGTACCCATATCACTACGAACTGTGACTGGACAGCCACCAAAAATCTTCATAGCATTAATATAATAACCAGCAACAACTTTTGGATCATTTGAGGTGCGTCCCGCATTTAACCATATAATATGCCTGGAAAATCCATCAATAGCACCATTGATACAGATACCATAGGGTTTTAATTTGTCATATGAATCCATGTGCCAAACATTATTGGGACCTGCACTAATATACTGCCTTCGACGAAGTTTTCTTCGTTTTCTCAAATCGACTCCTCTGGGATCCAAAAGCAATAATAGCTCTCTTACGCTGTCACGTGTAACGATTAGCCCATTCTGAATACATTTCAAATGCATCCACCGATATCCATGCAATTGGCCAGATTTCGTCAACTGTTCTTGAATGAAAGATGCAACTGTATTGAGATCAGTGTAATTCTTGCGTCTAAACAAATTCTGCTTATTCAATAAACGCTTCAATGTTCTTGGATGAACAAATATATCATGGACGTTTTTCAGAAGTGTGATGATGTCGTTTTGTTGTAATCCTAGCTCAAAATATTTTTTAATGAGACGGTTCCTCGCATCCATCTCACTATAACTAGGTTGTGACGATAAGCAGTTACTGAAATATTAAATGAATTAAATGAGTACGAGGTAAGCACCATATATAATACAAAATAGTTCGGAAATAAAAATGCGCGATAGTATACGATGAATGAATATCAAGATCTTCTCATCTCAATCGACTTGGAATGAAAATAAAAATATCCGAGTACATCTTTTAGGTTGACATTCGTGTAAAATTCCTTACATAATTCTGATCACGGCAACGAAAAACAAATAATCTTTTGTAGGAACTCATTTCTGACTTTTACTTCACCGAATAGATATGAAATATTATAAAACTTCTGTAGAAGAAGTAACATAAAAACATTCTGAATCTTCTTAATCAGGTAGCAACATTGAAATACATATACGTATTCATTGTCATGGGTTGATGCATGTTCAATTTTTTTGGCAATCATCATACCCAGCATTTCGAATGTGTTATATATTAGGTGTCGTGACTCTGATTCGGGGAATTATTGAATAAACCTTTGAACGATAAAATTCATTTCGTGAAACTTTTTGAAGAAATGGGAACTGAAATTATATAAAATCATTGTTGTTAACCACTACTTTCATTTCGTATTCACACCGTCAAAGATTTTTTTCAGCTCCTCACGGTATGCTTTGCCGAGCGAGCTGTTGCAGATAGCTTTATCTCCACTGGTGGCTAGGCAGTGCTTTCAAGACATATTTCGTAATTTCTCAAGTATGATTCAAAAATTACGTTATTTTTTGAAATAATAACCAATCCATAAGCAATATGCGATACTATATATTCATCTTATCGATTCGTCAAATTATATTTATTCAGATACAAATTGAAACAAAAAACAAATAATTATGTCTCGGTAGTGTAGTGGTTAGCATATCTGCCTATCAAGTGGAAGGCCGGGGTTCGAATCCTCGCCGGGCCACCGTGCTGGGTAATCACACGTTAAAAGGTAAGGCGTCGTTGATCCATTGCTCGCACAAGATTCAACTTCTGAGGGTTAACGTACGTCAGCTGGTTAACGTAACGAACAAATAACAATCCACATTATTTACGTTACTCACTGAACAAACTATTATCATTTGATTTACTATAACTGAATGCAAAAGAATATCTCATCATTTATCTCATCTTCATTTAATCGATTCTTGATCCAACAACTTCTTGAAATATTTTTGGAATTTCACGATATTCGATTATACCCCAACACATATTTTCCTTGAAAAAGCCCAAACAGTCAGAAATTTCAGTCATATTCAAAAATCACACAAACTCATTCATATCAAGCCGTTCACGCCACGTAAAAGCATTCAAGCTGAGTCAAACCATTGAGGACATAAAAAAAATCATCAATCAGTTTACTTAACACTCAAGAATTTCACAAAAAATTGAAATATTCAGCCAATAATGACCTATTGAATGATGAATGAAATGTATTGTTAAAAAAAATGTTAACTATCGTATAGACCTCAAAAAAGCACCAGATAAAGAACCACACATAAATTTCACTCGAAGAAAAAATATCAACCACACAATAAAAATGACCAAAATGAGAAAGTGGAATTACACATCTCACACACCCACGTTCTCGAAACAACTGTTCATGTGGTTATCACAAAATTTCAGTTAAAAACTTTGTATAACGAAATTTCATGAGGGTACTTCATTGAGATTCATTATGAAGAATAAATCTTCGAAATCGGAGAGAGTCGCCTCCACCATGTCGGGAAGAATAAAAGGGTTGGTTCTTAGAACTTCCACCATGTCGGGTAGGAAAAGACGGTTTTGGTCCTTCTTGAGGGGTTGAATATAGCTCAGATACAGAATAAATAAAAAATTTAATAAAATGAAAACATTCACTCCAAAACGACAAACCTTCGTTAAAACCCATATTTACGAAATAAACACTCAACACCACTGAATCTACATACTCGAAGGCAGAATGGCTCCACTGACAACATTTTGGTTTCTTTCTTCATTTCTTTATCGTTCAAAGGTTTATTTAATAATTCCCCGAATCAGAGGGTCACGACACTTATTATATAACACATTCGAGATGCTGGGTATTATATTTGTATATCATTCACAAACAAGAAAAATGATTTTGTCTGATATACCT